>JAYDYQ010000751.1:0-14705 GCA_034814905.1 Penstemon davidsonii | reverse complement strand
AATGATTTTCAACATTATGTAAGGCCATAAGAGGTAAATTATCTTCCATTTTCAAAAATAAAAGGTTGTAGCATATTATGTGATCATTTCCTAAGACATGCCCAAGCACTCTTATCAGAAAGAGTACTTAAACCATATAAAAACCCATTTAGTATTACTATAGATTTATTTGAATCCAAAATATATTATCAACCCCAAAAGTTAGGTTGAATTAAGATACCCCTATTCCAAACATACAATAAACACAGAATTCTGATTTACATTGCTGCCAAATCTTTCTTTCTTTTTTTCTTTGTTCAGTAAGATGAAATCTAAATTCAGTACCAACAAAAACTTTACCCACTTCAAGCTGAGTTGATCCATTTTGGCTAAAAATCTGGCATTGGGTATGGGCCAAATGCAGTCTAAACAGAGTCTTACTTCTTTCCAATTTGGTCTGGTTTAAGCTCTTGAAGGTTCAGCAACAGCTCATCAGAATGCAAGTACACCTTGTTGCTTGAAGATGAAAGAGTGTGCGCAATATCCTTGGAAGCCTCAATTCTCCTTAGGGTAATAAACGCGGGATTATTGGCAATAGCTTGACCAATGAGCTGGGCACTCTTTGCCTCTCCCTGATGGACAAATGAGAGAATTTTAAATGATAGAATGAAATTGCACAATTTCAGGCAGACAAAATAGCAATTTTCAAGATAGATGAGGAAAATACTAAAACAATTTGCTCTAATAGAAGTTGCATATTGGCATCAATGAGGTACAAAACGTAAAATAAGAATTGTTTGAAGAATCTTAAGTATCGTACTTCTGCAAAATAGTTTACAAGGAAAACATATAGAGCATAGAATTTTTACCTGCGCTCTTATAATAGCACTTTGTTTGTCTTGCTCAGCCTTTTCAACCACGAATTTGGCCCTTTCGGCTTCTTGTGCAGCTACTTGTTTAGCTTCAATAGCAGCAGTGAATTCCCTTCCAAAAGTCAGGCCAGTAATGGACACATCATCCAGTGCAATGTTGAAGTAGGCGGCTCTCTCAGTCAATATTTTCCGTATTTCCCTACTGACATTCTACATAAGGAAATTAATTGTCAATTTATAATCCAAAGTGATCAGGAATCTTATTAACTCAATCCACTAACTTCAATCATTATGGGAAAGGATATTACATTCCTAAAAAGCTTCACCCAAGCTTTTGGTGTCTTCAATAAACCTCACCTACGAAAGATATCGCATCACTAGTGGTTCATCAATTACCTTAAGAATCAAAACCATTTATTATGAAGTTCTATAACCAGTTTCCAGAGGTTCCACAAGAGCTATTTTTCTCATCAAATTGGTACTTGTTTTACAACATCTTAGTGTCTTCCACTTGATACATTCTCTATATAGATAAATTAGTATAACTTTTCGCTTCAACTTCTCCCTTCCCAAACTTGGATGTCGTTAATATAGGGTGGGATGCTCTCCCTGTTCCAATTCTCTATTTATCTACACAAACCATGAACGTAGTTGCATCTATCATTCATTTATGCCATAAATTTAAACAATGATTAAATCCATGGTGAAGGAATTCATCAATCATTCACATAATTGATTCCTAGATCTTCTAAATTAAATAAATTCTCAAATCAGGAGAGAGCATATGTTCAACCTAGGGCTAATATAACGTAACAAGGACATAGTGTATGCCCCTAATTACCATTTCAAAAAAAAAAAAAAAAGTTGCTATGCCATACCCACTTACCTCTCTCTGGGTGATAAGCTGACTAGCATTGTACTGCGCAACTACAGCTTTCAGAGTCTCATGAATAATTGAAGGCAGGACTCTCTCGTTGTAGTTTTCACCAAGGGTTCTATAAACAGTGGGCAACTGGTCTGGTAGGGGACGGGTGAGAACCCGAAGACCAATTTTAACCTGTAAAAGATCAAGTGATGAGTCAAGTAGATAATTAGATTCACAAGCACTCTCTCCCCCTTTAGAGGAGGTTCAAGGAAGCTTATTTAACAAAACAAATACTTTTTGACCGGCGGACAGGATATTTTAAAGAACTTCATCTCCATTTATTAATACAAATATTTTGAGAATAGAGATTTACCAGTTCCAGGTACTTAAAATGAAAAATCAAACTTCTCAATAAGACATGTTCAAGTGGGAAGAGGAATAATGATATAACTCTATTTTTAGCTATTACGCAAGATGCATTCTGATCAGATGAAATCGCTTCCAGACCAGAAAGAAAAACAGAAACAGAGAGAAAAAGTAGCAAGGTGGTACAAGTTAAGTAAAATGTATTAAATATTTCTAAAATAAGGTAACAAGAGATTTTTTGTAGCATCCAGATCACACGAATCTGCATCAGGACTTCCAATTAACATCCAAAAGTTAGAGTAGCATGTCTTCCAAAGATAGAAGCCACTTGCTCCCTCAGCACAGGCATGGTCTTTGGTAACATGCCACCTGAATGTCTCCTTTATTATGTACTATGATTCTGGTGGTGTTTGCAAAAAATTGTAATTGTGCTCAAATGTTAGAATCTAGAAAAAAAAGCTAAAAGTTGTAGAGAAGTAAAAGTTGTGGTGTTTGCAAATTATGCCAAGAAGCCCAAAAAAAACCACTTTTGTGTGTTTGCAAAAGAATACAAAATCCACTTTTTTCTCCCATTTTGCTAAAAATGTCAAAGTAAAAGCTAAAAGCACCTCATCACCAACTTCAACTTAATATGTACTTTTTGGCTTTTTTTAGGAGAAGTGTCCCATTTTGCTAAAGATGTCAAAGTAAAAGCTAAAAGCACCTCATCACCAACTTCAACTTAATATGTACTTTTTGGCTTTTTTTAAGAGAAGTGAAAGTAGAATTTATGTATGAAAACACTATTTAAGTGCTTATTTTGTCCTAAAAGCTGAAAAGTACTTATTTTATTTTTTTGCAAACACCACCTCTATCAGTTTCACCAGGAAACTTTTTTGTGTTTATACTTTATACACGAGAATAAGAAGTTAAGCTGCTTATTCTATTATTTTTCAACACTTTTCATTTTCAAATAGCCAATGAACTAATTCTCTAAAATCATTATTGTGATCCCAACCACCAGATAGAATGCAAATGGATGCTGACGGTGGGTAAAGCAAGGAACATGGCGAGAGGAGGGTGAGGGTGGGGGTGGGGAGGGCGTACCATCTGCAGGTCACGACTGCCTGAAGTGCTCTCCACTAGATGAGGTCGTGCCCGAACATCATAAATAACAGGCCTTTCAAACCATGGGATCATCAAATGTGTACCTTCAGGATAAACCTGTATGTTCAGCACATAAACAAATTCATCAACAATTCTCAACAAGATAAAACACAATATTTACTAGACGCGTATTGAACAATATTTTGCTTACTGATTGACATAAATTATTGAAGAAAACAGCAACTCGATTCACAGTTTTAAGTTATTCACATGGATTGCAGTGTATTTAAAACTTAAATATTCAAGACAGTTATTTAGCAACAACACTTGTATCATGGCTAGAGACTGCACTAAGATTAAACCATCCGAATCACAAAGAGCACGAGTACGAAACATACATTCTTCTATTTCTATATTAATCGATGAAGCAGGATATAAGCCCGACAAAAGTAGAAAATGTAACAATAAAATAAGGTACAAAATCTCATGAAATTAGGAAAAACAAAGACAGAAGCTCTACTATGACCCATAACTCATCAGCTGTCTCGTGCTTCATAGAAAGTAAAAAAAAACCAACAAGATTAGGATATGCGGACAGTCATAGCGGGAATAAATCGAAGCAACTTTCTCTCTTTGAATAAAAAACTTAAAACATGAACTGGTAAGGCCATTTTCTCTGCAAACACTGTATAATTCTTTCAAAGCTACGAAATCGAAGAGAAATCATCATCTGAAAAATTGCAACACAAGGAACGAAAACCTAGAAAATTAACATCATAATGTGTTTAATAGAGCTAAGGCAAAGAGAAGGAAAATAAACCTTATCCTTGACTCCATAAATACGGTTGAAAACAATAGCGCGGTGACCTCCTTCAACATTGTAGAGACTGTTAGAAATTCCATAGACACCAAGTCCAGCAACAATTCCTAACTTGATTAAAGCAGACGCTGCACCACCACCGGGCATCTTCGGAACATTCACATTTTTGAAATTCATATTTGGGGAAAATTGAGAAATAGATCTGTGTTGAGGAGGACAAGGGTTTTACAGAAGGGGTTAATAGCTTTAGGGTTTTTGCTTTTGCATTTGTCTTTTCGAATTTGTTTTTTCACGCTTTATTTCTCTTCTTTCTTCTTTTTCACGGCAAAATTGGATCTTTTGAATCTCTGGGCTGGAAAGCCCAGTAATTGAAATATCCGATTGTCATTATTTGGGCCGGTTTAGTCCGAAATGTAGTACTCACAAGTTACAGCACAAGTTTAGACTTGTAAAACTTGTTCTCAATTTATTAGATTTAACGCGGAAAATATCTGTGTTTCTATATTTTAGTTAAAAAGTAGATGCTTATTATAAGTGATTCAATATTAAAATGAACTAAGTTCGTTCGATAGAAGTTTGATGCAAGTCGATCATTTAACAATCAAATCAAGTTTGAACTCAAAGTTGAATATGAATTGTACGACAATACTAAATTTATTTACTTGATTCGTATTTTTTTTTTATGATAAATCTAATATACAAATACAATAGACTAACAAACAATTAATTTTGCTTTGCTTGTTGGAAAGCTTAAGTTTGAATTCTGCTACCAACTTGTTTAAAAATTAAATTACATAGAATATCAATATATATAACTTGTTGGGTATTGGATTTAGATTGTACTTTTGCATGTTCTAAATTTCAAATTTACGTTAGAATATTAGATGATTATAATTGGCAACTTTGTCATGGGCCAAGTAATGGGCTTCCAGGTATTGGGTAGTTTTCGCTATAAGTGAATTAGTTTGTGTTGTTTAAAGAAAGAAAGGAATATTATGGGGGGGAAAAAAAGAATCGACAAAAATAAGTCGGACATAAATATTATAAATCAAATGTTAAATCACACTAATCATCCCCAAATTTGGTTTTTATATCTCCATCCTTTTGTCAAATCTTTTTTTACATTATAACATTTGTTGCATTGCCAATATTTATGATAATTTTCTAACCAAAATGACCCCATGAAATTACCCCTCTTAAACGTTATTGAAGGACTCATGATAGGTGCAACAAATATAAGTTTGATTTTTATTTTTTTTGAGTGAATAAGTTTGATTATTTTAACATAAAGGATTAAAGCGTAAAAGAGTTCAAAACTACAGGTCGGGTCTGGGTCTGGACCCGAAGACGAACGGGTCGGGTCCAGGTCCGAACCCGATAATTGATATTCAGGTCGATCGGGTCCGGGTCTGGACCCGACCTTTGACAGGCAGGGCCGACTTAAGCATAAGGCAAATTAGGCCAATGCCTAGGGCCCCCTCTCTAGAGGGCCCCCAAATTTAAAAATTTATCCTTTTAAGTTAATAATATTATTTTGTAAATTTAATGGACTAATATAAAAACTAAATATAATATGTAATCAATATGAAGAAATTTATGTTCTTCGTATCATGGTCTATGTCTATATGATTATCAATTCATGTATTATAGACATTAATTGCTCAAATTAAAAGTAATATGCTACGAATGTGAATTCATTATAAGATTTTTTTTTTTTTTTGTAATTTCATTATAAGATAATATTCAAAATATAATTTAACAATTATCTATGGTAAGGAAGTTTATGAAAACTAAAACGAGGGATTTGCATTTTTCATACCAAATTTTTACCTACTTTAAGCATTTGGTACAAAACCTTCAAAAAAGACACATTTAACACCAAAATTGAAGGACTTTTTTCACATTTCCTTTCTCCGTCAATTTTTGGGGGGCCAAATTTTGTGTTATTTATATGGCTGGAAAACTCTTGACGAGAGCTTTCTAATGGTATAAGTTTCAGTTCATGAAACACAATAAATAATCCGTAGAAATTAACAAAGTTTCAGGACATTAATCAAAATTAAATCATATCTCATAATTAGAAGAAATCATGCTAAAATAATTTTCAGATATGATACAGGGCACATAAGCATGCTATAGTAAAAGTTTTGGAGCATAATTTTAAGCATACCAAAAATCACCATTAAAGCTCAAGAAAATGTGAAAAAAGTCCTTCAATTTTGGTATTAAATGTGTCTTTTTTTATGGTTTAGTACCAAATGTCTAAAGTAGGTAAAAATTTAGTATGAAAAATGCAATTCCCTCAAACTAAAACTAAGAGAACATATTTGTGATTGACCAAATCACAAAAATATTTTTATTTAGGGAAGAAAATGTTATAAAAACGAAACATCTAATTTAACACATATACCTTTGTTCTATGGGGGAAAAAAAACTTAAAAGTATATAATTTGTTTGAGGGCCTCATTTCTAATTTCGCCTAGGGCCCCCAAAAAGCTAGGGCCGGCCCTGTTGACAGGCCTATCCCCGTTATATATATATATTTGTCGCTCAAAGTAAATTTCCCAACGCTAAGCTTACCCAATCCGCGACGGCATGGAAAATCCCGTCCAGCCCAAGCCAGAATCAGGTTACGAAGAGAATCAGAAGTGGGAAGATTTCGAAAGAAAGCACGAGGAGAAAGAGGAGAAAGATACGGACGAAGAGTGGGAGGCCACCGATCTGCAGCGGATGGATTCGCGCAAGAAGGATATGAGGGAGGCTAGGCTTAAGGAGGAAATCAAAAAGTTATCTCTAAGATCATCACCCAACAATTTCCGGATTTGAAGAGGAAATAGCTAAGCTAGGGGATTTTGAGTCGATGAATCAATAAATATGAAGAGGTTTCTCAGAGTTTCGTTCGATCGGGTGATTGTGCTATAACTCAATATTATTATTTATTAATGTATTCGATCTGTTCTCACATTAATTGCTCATATATAATATTGAGAACATTAATTGTTTACAATGGCCATATTTTGGATGCTAAATTGCTTGGATCTTTAATATTCACTAATCAACTTGCATCTGATTGTTACCTATCACAATAGATGTGTTTTTTAATTCCTTTATTGATATTTTTTAATGATTATATGATATTGCATGTTCTCCTAAAATTATCAACGAAGCAATAGGACCTGGAAAAAATTTAGGGCCTGTTTGTTTGGCATTTCCCAGAATTTTTTCGTGTTTGGGAAATGCCAAACAAACATGTTTTCTATTTTCCGAAATAAATTTTTCATCCATTAATTTTCTCAAACTACTCTCTCAAAAGCCAAACAAACAATAATTTTCTTATCTCTAAACAAAACATATACAAACTCTACTTTGATTTGACATAAAGTAACCTATCTCTTACACAATTTATCTCATATAACAAACATGATTTGACATAAAGTCTTACACATCTTACACCTACAACCCAACAATTCCAAAAAAACTTACACCTACTTTATTTCTCAAACCACTCTCTTAAAACTCAAACAAACAATATTACGCAAATCGAGATTATTTCACAAACCTCCACTACTCTCCCAAACTACTTTCCCAAACGCCAAACAAACAGGCCCTAAGCCTTTTTGGTGATTTCTCAGTGCTGTAACTTCGCCTAAATTCGAAATGCATTTCACACACAATTATTTGGTCATATTTGATGCATTTGTATTCTTAAATGGGTTGTCGAATGCATGAATGCTTTGACAAATGCATGTGGTATTGTGATATGTGTGAACAAGCGCGGACCTACGTAGGGGCTAGTGGGGTCTATAGCCACTCAGATTTATAATATATATTTATTAGTAGTACTCAGTGGCGGAGCTAGATGATTTTCTTAGGGGGGGCGAAATTTTTTTTAATAGCAAACTCGATAATTTTTTAATGTTTTGATAGAGTGACAAAAATTAACTTAAAATAATATAACACTATAATTTTATCCAACATACCATAAAAAAATATACTAGCAATTATTTTATCCAACAAATGATGAAAAATCTATTAGCAGCTTTTTTGAGAGTTCATTAAATATATGGTTCAAAATATTGAGAAATTAATTAAGCAGCAAAACATTTTTAAACTTAAATTTTAAGATGATGCATAATAATTGAGATTTAAGAAAGAAAAATAATAAGAAAGAGAATGTTCACCTTATGTTTTGATCCCTGGCCTATCAAACTAAGTCTGCAGTAACTAAACCAGTGCACCATGGATACTTACTTATCATTATAATCAAATACATTATATATATAGTATTGTAAAAAATTTCTTGGGGGGGCGACCGCCCCCCAGCCCCTGAATAGCTCCGCCACTGAGTAGTAGTCATAACATATTAACTACATTTGGACACTGGATAAGGTATTCAAAATTTGAAATGATAACCGGAGTTCGATCCTGCATGCTACTTTTGCAATTTTTTTAGTTTTTTTCCTTTGGTAAGAAGTATTGTTCAAATTTATATTAGTTTTAAATTCAAAAAAATGCCTTTGCTCATTGGTTTGGTTATGCATGTTTATCAACATTGTCGATCACTTAATACTCTTGGCTAAGGCCACCACGAAGAATGCGAGATGCATACGGCGGGTCTTAGATGACTTTTGTGAGTCTTCCGGGCTAAAAGTTAGTTTCCACAAATCAAAAGTTTTCTTTACAAAGGATGGCGGAAATAGAGTTAAAAGAGAAATCTCTTCAATCTTGGGTATCGGGCGGACAAACAACCTTGGTAAGTATCTTGGAGCTCCTCTTATTCATGGACGTGTTTCTTCGGGGCTGTTTAGGGGTGTGATTGATAGAGTTGCTAGTAGATTGTCGGCTTGGAAAGCTAAACTTCTTTCTCTCGCGGGTCGTATAACTCTTATCAAATCGGTTACTTCGGCGGTGCCTAATCATTTGATGCAAACCACTTGGTTACCATCCTCCGTTTGTAACCATCTTGACAAAATCAACCGGGGCTTCCTTTGGTCCTCGGACTCTTCCCAACGAAAACTACACCTCGTGGGTTGGCATAAGGTGACCAAAAGCAAAAGAAATGGGGGTCTTGGAATCAAAGAGGCTCGTAAAACTAATATGGCGCTTCTTGCCAAAATTGGTTGGAAAACTTTAAATGGGGAAAACCGGTTATGGGGTGACACGTTTCGATGTAAATACTTGAAGAACTCGAATTTTCTCGAATATAACATACGAAACGGTGACTCGAGTACGTGGAAAGGGATTGTTAAGAGCATGAAGGAAATGCGGAATTGTATTAAGTGGAGACTTGGAGATGGGAAATCAATTTCAATATGGCATGACATTTGGGTGGGGAAAGAGTCCCTACATTCTCGGCTTGAGGGTAATATTCAGGAAGAAGAAATGGACTACACTGTTTCGGCTCTTTTAGATGAGAATAGAAATTGGGATAGGAGCAAAATTCGAACGGCTGTTCCGGCGGACATTTGGGAGGAAATTCGTTGTATAACAGTTCCTATGGATCATAATCGAACTGACACTCGGGTGTGGGGTGGCTCGCCTAATGGGAAATTTACATGTAAATCAGCTTACTCTAATCTGAATCTCATGATGGATTCAGAATCGAGTGAAGCAGAGGATATATGGAATTGGATATGGAAACTTCGATGCTCCGAAAAGATGAGGTTGTTTATTTGGTTATGCTCGCACAACAGTTTGGTTACAAATTTAATGAGATGTAGAAGAAATCTTTCAGTGACGGATACATGCTCAAGATGTACTGCATACCCTGAATCCATTACACATGCCTTAAGAGATTGTGCTTGGTCTAGAGAAATATGGGGGTCTGTTATTGCGCCTACTCAATTCCCCAAATTCACTCAAGTCAACACAAACACATGGTTGAAAGATAATTTAACGAAACTGAGGTTTGACAACATTATCCTTCCTAATACCCCTTGGTATATTATGTTTATTGCTGTTGTTTGGGCCATTTGGAAGTCGAGAAATAAATTTGTCTTTCAGAATTTTCGTGAGCCTATGAAACAGGTTATTTTTATTGCTAAAAGTTTGGCTGAAGACCTTATGAGGATCTCCAAGAAGAAACCAAAAGGGGAAAAGAAAACTACATCCAGTGTCAAATGGAGCAAACCTCAACAGGGATGGCATAAGCTGAATACGGATGCCAGCGTTCGGGGCCCCAAAAGTGCTGCAACAGCAGTGGGTCTCATCCGGAATGATTCGGGAAATTGGGTTATCGGTTTTACTTGCAAGCTGGGAGACATTTCTATTACCCCTGCGGAACTCCTGGCGGCTAGAGAAGGCCTTAAAATAGCTTGGGAAAGGCGCATCCAAAGAATTGAAATTGAAGTAGATTATGAAATTGTCGTGAACTTAATCAAAGACGCGGATATTGATTGTCACCCATTGGGCAACATTATTATGGATTGTAGATCTCTCATTCGGATGCCTTGGAATTGCCGGATTACCCATATCAAACGGGATGGAAACAAGTGTGCGGATGCATTAGCAAAGATGGGCCACGAGATGAAGGAAAACATGCTCATTATGGAAGAGGCTCCTAATGCCTTACTGCCTCTACTCTTTGAGGATTTAGTGTAATTTTGTTGTGTTGTTCTCTCTTCTGTCCACCAAAAAAAAAAAATCTCAAGAGTGCTATTTCCTTTGTTACTTATTTTTATAGTTTTTTTGTTTATTAGCAATTATTCTTTTAATATATTTTATTTTCTCAACAATTGTTCATTTAATTTCTTTTTCTTTCTCAACAATTGTTCCTTTAACTTCTTTTTCTTTTTGAATAATTGTTCTTTGATTTTTGTTATTTCTTAATTTTTTTTTTTAATTCCTCCCCCCACCCCCCACCCCCAAAAAAAAAAAATTGATCTAGCTCTGCCCCTGACTATTATGTACATATTTTAGAAAATTAAAAATCGGTGCGATTAATTGTGAATATAATTGGTGTCATCCGAAATTGTATTTCGATTATTTAATTTATCCTAGAATCTTATAGCCCCATGTATTAAAGTTTCATTTTTTATGTATGTTTCAGTCATTTGTATATTAAAAAAATTTCGAGATTTTTCGAAAATTTTCGAGAAATCTTAGGAAGAATTGTAAATAAAAAGAAAACATGTTGAAGTAGAAACTACTCTATATTCTTGTTTTGGTTGACTCAAATACAAATTTTTTTTGGTGTTTTTGGGGGAAACTTATCAAAAATTTGATCTATGCTTAGCCCTCACTGACCCGTATTCCTGGATCTGCCCCTGTGTGTGAAGGTATGATCACAATATGCAGTCCCGATTTGAAAAACCGTCCTGTCAAATTTGAGACACTGTTATATAATCAAACATGTTTATTTGATTTGTCATAAATGTTTTTCTTTTAGGTTCTGTGCGTTATGCAGGTATTAGTTCAACATTGATGGTGTGCAAATATCACCAACTATAATTATTTATGTAAATTAGATGTTGTGTAGAGGAATACATTTGTAAACAAAAAAGCTCCGCCATTTACCCATTATGTAAAAATTTGTAAATAAATGTTGCGATTTTTATGTTTGTTTTATACATTTTAATTATGATTGTTCATGTTTCTCACATGTTATGTAAATTACTGTAAGAATATAAATAGTAAAAAATCATCCATAGCACGAGACATATACTAATATAATGTATTATGTCATGTTAACATTCCACTAGTCTCTTCACAAATATGTTGATTTGCTGCTTATGTACCATATAGTAATTAATGTGATTCATCATAAGGTTTGTTTCCAAGTTTGTCTACATGACGAGGACAAAATCATGAACTAAAACCATTTTCTTTATTAATTTAAATATAAATATATGCTAGTTTCTTTAAATGCTTTTAAGAAAACTATCTTTATATCTAACTTTCAAATAACTCTTAATACTTTTATGGTTATGAAGTATAATACTATTTTTTCGTCAAATACTATTGCAAGATTTTTTATTAAATGAGTGATAAAAAAAATTAGATATTTGATGCTATTATTGATTACGAAAAAGCTCGTTAACATTATATTATAAGAAAAATATTTGCAATAATAGGAAGTAATTGCCAGAAAATAAAAATCGTACCACCACAAGCCCACCAAATTTATTGAATCTGAATTCCAATTTTTAGCAACCCATAGTACACCACTTACTTTAGCAACCTAAAAAGCCCAATTGAATTACTATACAGAAAAGAGAACCCGTAGTTGAAGCATAATAAACATAGCATATTGGGCTTTATTTATTATTATAAAGATTGAAGATTGTAGTGAAATTTTAATATTTTCAGTAAAATCTGATTGTATGCATCGTATTCGAACTAGATCCGGGGACCCTAGCGTTGTCATGGGTCTGAGATCAATTTAAATTCGATCAGTGTTTGATCTGATTTATTTAGATTTTTGTCCGATTATAGATTCGATGGGTTTTATCTCTTTAAAGATTCATAATTCAAATTATGTGAAGCGAACATGAACCTAAGTCGATCATATCCGTTAAAAATCCACATTCAACAATAAATAAATAAATAAATAAATATAGATATTATTAAAATAAGTAACATTAATAATATTCTATAATAACTTGTGTTTGAACTGAAAACTACTTTAGTTATAATATTTTGGTTAATACTATATATATATATATATATATATATATATATATATATATATATATATATATATATATATATATATATATATATATATATAACACATAATATGAAATTTTCGAATTTGAATCTTCAATTGGATAGTGCCAATTTTTAGGTGGGGGTGAAAAGTACAAAAAATTAATATATTTAGGGTGCAAAGTGTCAATATTTTTTATTTGTAAGGTGCAAAATGCCAAAATTTATATTTTCAGTGTACAAAGTGACCCAAACATATTTAAAATTGACTATTATATCCTTTCACTAACAAATTTTCTCACTATAACACACACTATGGTCCAAAGTGTCAAATAAATTATATTTTCAGGGTACGAAGTACCAAAACTTTTAAATTATGGTGCAAAGTGACAAAATCCTATATCTCCAGGGTGCAAAGTGCCAAAAACCATTGGATAGGATTATTTTAAATTCATATTCACTTCATCTATTTCTGATAATGGATTTACTTAATCGAATAAAATTCATCGAATCTCTATTTCATAAATAATCTAATAACATGGAGGCTAGCACTAGTTATGATGGCGGCTCAACCTTTACTCATTCGAAGCTTTTATCTAAGTAGCGTTCTAATGAAGAGTGTGTCAGTGAAAGCTCAAACAGCACAAAAGGAGGGAAGCCAACTAGCAAGTGAAGAAGTGATTAATCATAGTACAATAACTGCTTTTTCGTCTCAAAAAAGGATGGTCGGGCTTCTTAGACACGCTGGAGGGCCCGAAGTGGGAGAGTATTAGACAATCTTGGTTTGCGAGTGTTGGCCTATCTAGCTCACAGGTTCTTGAAGCAGCCTCAACAGCTTTAGCTTACTTGTATGGAGATAGGCTATTGTCAAGGGGGTTCATATCTCCGGAGAGACTCTTTCAAGCACTTCTATTTACTGCATACACAATTGCTTATGCGGGTACTCCTCAGGTACATGTTTCAGAAGTTTCACCTGCAACTCGAATACATCATCCCCTACTATAGCAGCAACAAGCTAGGGAAACGTGCAAGTCTTCATCAGTTCCTTCTCTCTAGTTGTTGACTCCGGCGTGTGACTAAACAAATTCATTGCCGTCTGCACACAAATAGATTTGAGAAAAGAATTCGATAAGCTTTACAACACTAACGAAAACGACACACAATTTGATTCTTGGATTTTGGACTTGGCAGATAAAATGATAATCAAGGAAAAATTGCACTTTTAGTCCCACAGAACTTCACAAAATTGCACTTCTAGTCCCAAATTTTTAAAATGTTTAGCACTTTTGACCTCTCGCCTTATCCTCATCCTGGGACTAAGTGAAAACTGAGATCGACCTATGGAAACAAAAGGGCCAAACAGGGAATTTCCAATATGGGACCAAAAGTGTAAAACTTTTTAAAATAAAGATCAAAAGTACAATTTTGTAAAGTACTAGACAAAAGGGTCTACATTGTGGACTAAAAATGCAATTTCACCAGAAGAAATCAAAGCCCTCTGTTATCGTAGTGCTCTACTCACTAAACTTCGAGATCCAAACATAGCACTAAAGTTCCTTTGCTGTAAACTAACACACCACACATATAAAGGAACGGTCAATTTTGCTACAGTGAAAAGGCTATAAGAACTTGTGACCAAGAAAATAAAATGGAAGGATCAATTTAATCCATAAACGAGAAAGCTTCTCATATAGCTTTTACCTTTTCCTTTCTTCAATGAGGCGGGAATTATCTTGACACGGTATTTATATGACGGTAGAGCATTGTAAGGACTGCAGACAGGCAGTGCATACAACAAGACATCATTTGGCAGTGGATTTCCAGTCAAATAATAGTTAGTTTCTCTCTCTCTTCTTCACCAATCTCATGGATGTCATCTTCCTCCATCGTCCTCAGTCTCATCGGGATGTTCTGGACAATCTCGGGATGTATGACCTGCCTTCTTACATTTGTAACATATCTTTTACAGCAACAACATGAACTGCACAAGAAGGGGGTGGTGGTGCTGGTGAATTTATGCATTTCAATGCCATCATCATAGAACAAATGAATATATTGCATTTCAAAGATT